>CM061550.1:103333793-103338793 GCA_030864225.1 Capsicum baccatum var. pendulum | reverse complement strand
AGATCCTTTCGATGACCTATGTTGAAGAGATATCTATCTAATCCGATCGATTGCATGAAGCCCACGGTAGCAACGAAACCAGGAAAAGTATACAGAAAAGACATTTCTTTTCTATTATATTAGTATGTTCTATTATATTAGATATATTAGTATATTAGATATATTAGACTATCATATTAGATTAGTATTAGTTAGTGATCCCGACTTAGTGAGTCCTTTCTTCCGCGATGAACTATTGGCACCAGTCCTACATTTTGTCTCTAAGGACCGAGGAGAAAAGGGGATCGGCGGGAAGATGAGTGTACCATGAGATAAGCAAGGAGGTCAACCAATTTCAAATATACGACATGGATTCTGGCAATGTAGTTGGACTCTCATGTCGATCCGAATGAATCATTCTTTCCACAGAGGTAAATCTTTGCCTGCTAGGCAAGAGGATAGCAAGTTCCAAATTCTGTCTCGGTAGGACATGTATTTCTATCACTATGAAATTCATAAATGAAGTAGTTAATGGTAGGTTTACCATTATCCTTTTTATAGTGACAAATCTTGTATGTGTTCCTAAGAAAAAGAATTTGTCCATTTTTTGGGGTCTCAAAGGGGCATGGAAATACATAAGAACTATTCATTGGAAAAGAGATGTAACTATAGTTCGTTCCTTCAAAATCGGTAGTTAATCCTATTTTTGATAGGGGCAGTTGACAATTGAATTCGATTTTCACCATTATTTTCATATCTATAATAGTGCGAAAAGAAGGCCCGGCTCCAAGTTGTTCAAGAATAATGGCGTTGAGTATCTCGACCCTTTGACTTAGGATTAGTCAGTTCTATTTCTTGATGGGGTAGCGAAGGGATATAACTCCGCGGTAGAGTGTCTCCTTGACGTGGTGGAAGTCATCAGTTCGAGCCTGATTATCCCTAAGCCCAATGTGAGTTTTTCTAGTTGGATTTTCTCCCCCGCCGTAGTTCAATAAGAACGGATAAGAGGCTCATGGGATTGACGTGAGGGGTCAAGGATGGCTATATTTCTAGGAGCAAACTCTGGTCGAATATGAAGTGCATAGATACAAGTTATACCTTGGAATGAAAGACAATTCCGAATCCGTTTTGTCTACGAACAAGGAAGCTATAAGTAATGCAACTATGAATCTCATGGAGAGTCCAATCCTGGCTTAGGATGAATGCTGGAAGCATGCTTAACACATGCAAGTAAGATGGGAAACACGAGAAATGGTGTTTCCAGTGGTGGACGGGTGAGTAACGCATAAGAACCTGCCCTTGGGAGGGTAACAACAGCTAAAAATGGTTGCTAATAACCCGTAGGCTGAGGAGGAAAAGAAGAAATTTGCCTGAGGAGGGGCTCGCATCTGATTAGCTAGTTGGTGAGGCAATATCTTACCAAGGAGATGATCAGTAGCTTGTCCAAGAGGATGATCAGCCACACTGGGACTGAGACACGACCCAGACTCCTACGGGAGGCAGCAGTGGGGAATTTTCCATAATGGGAGAAATCCTAATAGAGCAATGCCGTATGGAGATAGAAGTTCCATGGGTCGTGAACTTCTTTTCCCAGAGAATAAGCAATGACGGTATCTGGGGAATAAGAATCAGCTAACTCTGTGCCAGAAGCCACGGTAATACAGAGGATATAAGCGTTATCCAGAATGATTGGGCGTAAACTGTCTGTAGGTATCTTTTTAAGTCCACCGTCAAATCCCAGGTCTCAACCCTGGACAGGTGGTGGAAACTACCAAGCTGGAGTACAGTAGGGGTAGAGGGAATTTTCGATGGAGCGGTGAAATGCGTAGAGACCGGAAAGAACACCAACGGCGAGACCGACACTGACACTGAGAGACAAAAGCTAGGGGAGAAAATGGGATTAGATACCCTAGTAGTCCTAGACATAAACAATAGATACTAGGAGCTGTGTGTATCGACCCGCGTAGTGCTGTACCTAACGCGTTAAGTATCCTTCCTAGGGAGTACGTTCGCAAAAATGAAACTCAAAGGAATTGAGGGCGCCCGCACAAGTGGTGGAGCATGTGGTTTAATTCGATGCAAAGCAAATAACCTTACCAGGGCTTGGCATGCCGCAAATTCTCTGAAAGAGAGGGGTGCCTTCAGGAACATGGACACTAGTGGTGCATGGCTGTTGTCAGCTCGTGGTGTAAGGTATTGGTTTAAGTCCCCTAATAAGTGCAAACCTCGTATTTAGTTTTCATCGTTGAGTTTGTAACCCCCAACAGATTGCCAATGATAAGCCAAAGAAAGGTGAGAATGACATCAAGTCATCATGCCCCTTATGTCCTGGGCGACACATGCTACAATGGTCGGGACAAAGGGTCGCGATCCTATGAGGGTGAGCTTACCCTAAAAATCCATCCTCAGTTCAGATTATAGGCTCCAACTCGCCTGCATAAAGCCAGAATTGCTATTAATTTCCAGTCATCCATATAGTGGTGAATTCATTCCCGGGCCTTATACACACCGCCCGTCACACTATAGGAGCTGACCATGCCCGAAGTTGTTACACTAATTGCAAGAAGGGGGATGTCGAAGGCAGGGCTTGTGACTGGAGTGAAGTTATAAAAAATGTAGTCGTACTAGAAGGTGCGGTTGGATCACCTCCTTTTTAGGGAGAGCTAATACTTGTTGGGTATTTTGGTTTGACACTGTTTCACACCCCCCAAAAAAAGAAGGGAGCTACGTCTGAGTTAAACTTGGAGATGGAAGTCTTCTTTCGTTTCTCATTGGTGAAGTAAGACCAATTTCATGAGCTTATTATACTAGGTTGGAAAAAGTTGATAGGACCCCCCTTTTTTACGTCCCCATGCTCTCCCTGTGTGGCGATATAGGGGAAAAAAAGGAAAGAGAGGGATGGGGTTTCTCTCACTTTTGGCATAGCGGGCCCCCCAGTAGAAGGCTTACACGACGGGATATTAGCTCAGTGGTAGAGCACGCCCATGATAATTACATCGTTGTTCCTGGGCTGTAAGAGATCTCAGCCACATGGATAGTTTAATGTGCTCATCGACGCCTGATCCTGAGATATGGATCATCCAAGGCACATTAGCATGGCGTACTCCTCCTGTTTGAACCGAGTTTTGAAACCAAACTCCTCCTTAGGAGGATAGATGGGGAAATTCGGGTGAGTTCTAATGTAGATCCAACTTTTGATTCACTCGTGGGATCCGAGCGGTCCCGGGGGGACCACCACAGCTCTTCTCTTCTCGAGAATCCATGCATCTATTATCAGTGTATGGACACCTATCTGTAGAGCACAGGTTTAGGCTCGGCCTCAATGGGAAAATAAAATAGAGCACCTAATAACGCATTTTCACAGACCAAGAACTACGACATCACCCCTTTAATTCTGGGGTGATAGAGGGATAGTACCATTCAAGCTGATTTTATCTTGACTCGATATCGAAATGGGAGCTGGTTTGAAAAAGGATCTTAGAGTGTCTAGGGTTGGGCCAGGAGGATATCTTAACGCCTTTTTGTTTTCTTCTCATTGGAGTTATTTCACAAAGACTTTCCAGGGTAACGAATAAGAGGGGAACAAGTACACTTGGAGAGCGCAGTACAATGGAGAGTTGTATGTTGGGTTCAGGAAGGAAGAATCACTCCCAAAAAAGAATCTATTGATTCTCTCCCAATTGGTTGGACCGTAGGTCCGACGATTTACTTCATAGGAGAGGTCTATGGTTCAAGTCCATGATGACACGCCAGGGAAAAGAATAGAAGAAGCATCCGACTACTTCGTGCATGCTCCATTGGCTCGGGGGGATATAGCTCAGTTGGTCTCTCCGCTCTTGCAATTGCATCATTGCGATTACGAGTTGGATGTCTAATTGTCCAGGAGGTAATGATAGTATCTTGTACCTGAACTAGTGGCTTACTTTTTCTAAGTAATGGGGAAGAGGACCAAAACGTGCCACTGAAAGACTCTACTGAGACAAATATGGGTTGTCAAGAACATAGAGGAGGTAGGATAGCCAGTTGGTCAGATCTATTATGGATCGTACATGGATGGTAGTTAGAGTCAGCGGATCTCCCAAGGTTCCCTCATCTAAGATCTCTAGGGAGGAGGATCAAGTTGGCCCTTGCAAACATCTTGATGCACTATCTCCCTTCAACACTTTGAGCGAAATGCATCAAAAGAAAAGGAAGGAAAATCCATGGACCGACCCCATCATCTCCACCCCGTTTGAACTACAAGATCACCCCAAGGACACCTTTGGCATCCAGGGGTCACGGACCTACCATATAACCCTGTTCAATAAGTGGAACGTATTTGCTATCCGCTCTTAGGTTGGGCAGTTAGGGTCGGAGAAGGGCAATGACTCATTCTTAAAACCAGCATTCTTAAGACCAAAGAGTCGGGCGGAAAGGGGGGAACGCCCTCTGTTCCTGGTTCTCCTGTAGTTGAATCCTCTAGAACCACAAGAATCCTTAGTTAGAATGGGATTCCAATTCAGCACCTTTTGAGTGAGATTTTGAGAAGAGTTGTTGTTTGGAGAGCACCGTATGATGAAAGTTGTAAGCTTTTTTCGGGGGGAGTTATTGTCTATCGTTGGCCTCTATGGTAGAATCAGTCGGGAGACCTGAGAGGCGGTGGTTTACCCTGCGGGGGATGTCAGTGGTTCGAGTCTGCTTATCTCCAACTCGTGAACTTAGCAAATACAAATCTTTATGATAGCACCCAATTTTTACGATTCGGCAGTTCGATCTATGATTTATCATTCATGGACGTTGAGAAGATCCATCCATTTAGCAGCACCTTAGGATGGCATAGCCTTAAAAGTAAAGGGCAAGGTTCAAATGAGGAAAGGCTTACGGTGGATACCTAGGCACCCAGAGATGAGGAAGGGCATAGTAATCGATGAAATACTTCTGGGAGTTGAAAATAATCATAGATCCGGAGATTCCTGAATAGGGAAACCTTTTGAACTGCTGCTAAATCTAAGGGCAGGCGAGAGACAACCTAGTGAACTAAA
>CM061550.1:103296293-103328793 GCA_030864225.1 Capsicum baccatum var. pendulum | reverse complement strand
CAAGTGGTTTTGTTGGTTGGTTAATTGGTCACATTTTATTCATGAAATGGGTTGGATTGGTATTAGTCTGGATACGGAAAAATCATTCTATTATATCAAATAAGTACATTTGATCTACTAAGTACATTCGATCTAATAAGTACCTTGTGTTAGAATTGAGAAATTCTATGGCTCGGATCTTTAGTATTCTCTTATTTATTACCTGTGTCTACTATTTAGGCAGAATAACCTCACCCATTCTTACTAAGAAACTGAAAGAATCTAAGAAACTGAAAGAGGCCTCAAAAATAGAAGAACGGGAGGAAAGTGAGGAAGAAAGAGATGTAGAAACTGCTTCCGAAATGAAGGGGACTAAATAGGAACAATAGGGAGACACTGAAGAAGATCCTTATCCTTCTTCTTCCCATTTTCAAGAGGGATCCACTAAAGAAGATCCTTATCCTTCTCCTCCCCTTTTTCAAGAGGGATCCACTGAAGAAGATCTTTATCCTTCTCCTTCCCCTTTTTCGGAAGAAGGGTCGGATCCAAACAAAATCGATGAAATGGAAGAAATTCGAGTGAATGGAAAGGACAAAATAAAGGATAAATTCCACTCTTACCTTACAGAGAGAGGCTATAAAAATATTAATACTAGTAATTGTGAAATTTATGATAAAAAAGATTCTTATCTGAAGTTGATTCAAAAATCAAAAAATTAGAAAAAAGTAAGTAATAAACTAATAAAAAGACGGAAACATAAGTTAAATACAAGAAGAGATAAGAAGAGATGTGTCCGCCCCCTATATATTTGATACCTTCTCCCATAATGAAACTAATAACCCCAACCCCATTAGTCATCCCATCAATTACTTGTCGATCAAAAAAATGAGTAAATTTAGCTAAGCCTCTTATCCCACCAACTAAGAATCTTGTTTAAAAAGCATCTATGTAAGCACGATTATATGACCAATCATATATGCCATTTATAATTTTGTCCCACAGAATTCATTTAGGACCCTTTTTAACAAAAAAATTAATTAACTCCAAATTTTTTAAAGAAGAATAAATGGGTTTATATAAAAAGGATGCTATAAATATTCCGAAATAAGCTATACTGACTGAAAGAACTACATCCTTTAAAAATTCATTCCAATCCATCAAATTATTCGACTATTGATGCAAAAGATTTATAGATGGAGCTAACCATTTCGATAATATATCAAAATTAACTACATCTTGGTTGAAAGGAACTCCTACCGATCCAACAAACAAAGTAAAAAGTCCTAATACAAATATTGGGAATAGCATAGTATTGTCCGATTAATAAGGATAGGAATAAACCTCTTTATGCTCAAAATGAGCAATAGTCATAAAAGGACGTGTCATATTTCTTTCATTTTTATCAATTGGATATTTAGTCTTTAAAAAGAAAATAAGTACTTTCATTATTATTCATTGTTAATAAACAAGAGTTTTTCTTAATTTCGATTTTACCCCATAGAGATATTAAATAGAAAGGGGTTTTGTGTTTCCCACCATAATTTTGAAAATGAACATTTAAATGCTCTTCAAAAGTAAGTAAATAAATCCAAAACATATAAAATGCGGTTAATCCCGCCGTGGCCCAAGCTATTATTGTGAAAGTTGGCGAATACAACCAACTATCATTAAGAATTTCATCTTTGGACCAAAAACAAGCAAGAGGTGGAATACCACAAAGAGAATGTGTACCTAATAAAAATGTGATTTTGGTAATTGGTACATGATTTCTTAAACCTCCCATAAGACCCATATTCTAGCTTTTAGCTGGAGAATATCCAACAATAGTTTCCATTGAATGAATAATGGATCCGGATCCTAAAAATAATAATGCTTTGGAATAAGCATGTGTAATCAAATGAAATAAAGTGCATCGATAAGACCCCATACCTAGAGCTAACATCATATAACCCAATTGAGACATTGTAGAATAGGCTAAATCTCTCTTTATGTCTTTTTTAGGAAGAGCTAATGTAGATCCTAATAATACTATTATTATTCCTATAATCGAGATCAAATACACTATGTAAGGTATAACTTTGAAAAGAGGAAGAAGCCAAGATACAAAAAAAATCCCCACCGCTACCATAGTAGCAACATGTATAAGAGCTGGAATAGGAGTAGGCCCCTCCATGGAATCAGTTAACCATACATGAAGGGGGAATTGGGCGGATTTAGCAACTGCACCGACAAATAAGAGAATAGCGCATAAAGTAACAAATAAAAAATTGACCTCATTATTATAAATCAAGTTATTGAATATTTTGAATAAATCCTTAAATTTGAAACTCCCTGTTATCCAATAAAAACCTAAAATTCCTAATAATAAACCAAAATCCCCAACAGGATTAGTTACAAAGGCTTTTTGACAAGCATTTGCCGCAACAGGTCGTGTAAACCAAAATCCTATTATTAGATAGGAACAAAGACCAACCAATTCCCAAAAAATATAAATTTGTATCAAATTCGAACTAGTAACTAATCCTAACATGGAAGTAATGAAAAAACTCATATAAGCAAAAAATCTCAAATAGCCTTGATCATGAGCCATATAATTATCACTATAAATAAGAACCATAATCCCAACAGTAGTGATTAATATTAACATAATAGAAGTAAGTGGGTCGATCAAGTATCCGAAGTCCAAAGAAAAATCATTACTAATGATCCAAGACCATACATATTGAGAAAAAGAACTGCTATTTATTTGATAAATAGACAGGTAGATTGAAAAAATCATGACTATGCTTAACAATAAAACACTTTGAAAATCCCACATACGGTGAAAACTTTTTGCCGTTGGAAAAATAATAAGTCCCGCTCCTATTAACATAGGTACTGGAAGTGGAATGAAAGGTATGATCCACGCATATTCATATGTCTGTTCCATAAAAAAGTTTTGAATTCTTAATTAATTGTTTTTGATTCACCGGATCTTACCTCTTTTGAAAGGAGTCAATAAAAAGTAAAAATATGGACTAACTTACACTAAATTAAAACTTAAATTGAATTTTCTATTCTTATCTTTTGCCTATCTCGATAATGTTTTATTTTAGTATTATAAATTGCGTATTATAAATAATTCATTTTGAACAATAGATGTATTTCACGTCTAACTATAACTAACAATGAGGAATTTTATAATGGCAGTTCCAAAAAAATGCACTCCGAGATCAAAAAAACGTATTCGTAAAAATATTTGGAAAAGGAAGACATATTGGATAGCATTAAAGGATTTTTTGTTAGCAAAAGTTATTTCTTCAAAAAGTTCTTTTTTGGTATGCCAAACAAAAATAAATAAGTAATAAAACGTTAGAATAATTTGAATCAACTTGAAAAAATATTTCAATATATTCTTAAATTATTCAATTATTATCTAATTGAATAATTTAGGGATTTCACTTTCATATTTGATATTGATTAGTGAGCTAATCAATATGTAATGGAACTCGATTCACTTTTCTGATTGATATAGAAAATAATAGAATTAGGAAATCCTCTATTTACTATTCACTGAATAATAACTTTTTTGTTGACAAAATAATAAAGATCGTTTCTATTCCATGGTGGGGAGTTTGATTTTACCCACCGACCTATTTTTTTGTAGAATTAAATTAAAAAAAATTCTATATTTCAATTATATTTCCTTCTCTCCATATCTAGAGAAGAACATATATAAAAATCTTTAGTGAAAGTTAAGAACTCATTGAAACTAATTGATTCTATTTTGCAACCTTTATGTTTTGTCTAACTTTATAACTTTTTATTTTCTCTGAATTATTATATAGACCCCATGTATATCTTGCCCTTAACCCAATAGAGAAAATTGCTTAATGAAATTTTGTATGACTAATTGTCAATTTTGAGCGATGCAAAATAGGTTCTTTTCTTTCTATTTTGTCGTCAAAATACCTTTTTTGTTTTAGATTTATGAAAAATAAATAAATAATAAATTGTTGATTAAACAATGAAAATAAAAACTTTTTGAACTCTATTCCTTAATTGAATATAAAACGGTTTAGTTACAAGAGTTCAATTCGCGAAAAGCATAAAATATAGGAAAGTTACAGGTTAAATAAAAAAACTAAGACTCTAAACTCAAATCTAAAATAATGAACCTTCAACCTCCAATTCCTATTTGAACAACCTTTTATTTTTATTAATCCATTTGAATCAATACTAAACTAAAATAGCTTACTCAATCTCGACGATTTCTGATTCACATGCTATTATGAGTTCAAGTCGGGCCGCTACGGTGAAATTGGTAGACATGCTGCTCTTAGGAAACAGTGCTGATGCATCTCGGTTCGAGTCCGAGTAGCGGCATACTGTCTTATAAAAAGGATAAATAGATCTTACAATGAATTCAATTCCCGATTTCCATTTTAGAATTATGTAATTAAGGGACTCTTCTTTTTTAAGATTTTTATGATATTTTCAACCTTAGAGCATATATTAACTCACATTTCCTTTTCGATCATTTCAATTGTAATTACAATTCATTTGATAAACTTTTTAGTCGATGAAATCATAAAGCTATAAGATTCGTCAAAAAAGGGCATAGTAGTTACTTTTTTCTGTATAACATGATTATTGGTTACTCATTGGATTTCTTCGGGACATTTCCCACTAAGCGATTTATATGAATCATTAATTTTTCTTTCATGGAGCTTCTCCCTAATTCATATAATTCTATATTTCAGAAAAAATGTTTTAATTTTAAGTAAAATAACGGGGCCAAATGCTATGTTTACCCAAGGCTTTGCTACTTCAGGTATTTCAACTGAAATACAGCAATAAGGAATATTAGTACCTGCTCTTCAATCTGAGTGGTTAATAATGCATGCTAGTATGATGATATTGGGATATGCATCCCTTTTATGTGGATCGTTATTATCAGTAGCACTTCTAGTGATTACATTTGAAAAAACAGAAAGCTTTTTTATAAGAGCAATGGTTTTTTAAATGAGACATTTTTCTTGGGTGAAAATATTTTAGAAAATACTTCATTTTTTTCTGCTAAAAATTATTACAGGTCCCAATTGATTCAACAATAGGACTATTGGAGTTATCAGGTTATTAGTTTAGGATTTACTTTTTTAACCATAGGAATCCTTTCGGGAGCGGTATGGGCTAATGAAGTGTGAGGGTCGTATTGGAATTATGACCCAAAAGAAACTTGGGCATTTATTACTTGGATCGTATTTGCAATTTATTTACATACTCGAACACAGAGAAATTTACTGTCACACCCCGTAAATTTTTTCGTACACTTATCGCGATTATATGGAGTCCTAAAGGCTTGCGTATGGGTTAAATTAAGTTTATGGTGTTCGGAAGTATCCCGTCAATAGATGTATGTGTAGGTATTGGAATAAACTTTCCAACGATATAAAGTTTTCCCAAAACAGAGGAGTATTTCATATAAGCGAGCACATTCGAAATTTCAAAATGGTGGCCGGGAAGCCTGTGAACAGTAAATCTGCAGGAACATTACTGCAGCTAGGCAATTATTTTTTTGGATCAACTTTAGACGATCATAACTCCTTGTACAAAAAGAAGTATGTGAGCTGCTATATATCGACAAAAAACTCCGAGAGTATTCTTTCCGGTGAAATTGGTTTCATCCAAATCCAATATCTGAGTAAGGAGCTATACATGTTTTACTACAGCCTATCAAAAACAAAAGCAGAATTGTGGGACAGATTTTTGGGTCAACTTTAAACGACCATAACTCCTTGTACAGGAAGAACTGGGTGGTATACTTTATATAAAAATGAAATCCCTTTGAATTATATTTCCAATGCAATTGGTTTCACCCAAATCCGATACCGGAGGAAAGAGTTATGATCGATTTACTTCAGCCTGTCAAAACTGTCCACTGGGGACAGATTCGGATTTATTTAAATTTTTAGGGTAAAATGGTCATTTTCTATTACCTCTTGGACGAAAATTGGTCTTTACAAACCTACAATTAGCCTCATATATATCTTATATCATACAATTATTAATATAAGGTGAAACCCTAGCCTAATTTCAACTTCAAATATTGTGTAATTCAACCGTAGAAAATTTGAATTGGTTCCGTAGTTGTGTTCACCATCTCGAAAGCTTCGAGAAGCACCCCATGGTTATGTAAGGAGGATTATAAATACAAGAGTTCATTTTTAAGGTATGAATATTGTTTATTCTTGATTCTTATCCATGAATAAGTATTGATAAAGGATTATGAGTATTGTCTTGATGTTGGAAGATAACCAGAAACATAGTTATGAATTGTTTTGTATAAATTGTTAGTAGTAAATTATGGAAGTTGTTGTATTGGATTATGGAGGATTAATTGTGGTGATATATCATTATATTAGTGGTTATGTATGCCTAGTGATCATGTTGGTATTGGATGGTGATTAAGAAGGGAAATAAAGGCTAAGAGTGATGTTGAGAGATATTTCATGAAAATGCATGATATGTGAATGTAATAAGAGTATAAGAGGATGTATGTAGCACTCTTATTGATTTGTTAAAGGATTACTTCCTAGACATTATTTGGGGAAGTTAATACCTAAATGGTAAGGTATGGTTGCTAATACTAGTTTGCCGCAAATGACTAATTGTAGATAAGTGTTCGAAGAGTACGGGAAGTCAAGTTGGACTTGTATTGAAGTGGTTATATCAAGGTATGTAAGACATACTCTATCTAATCTTTGGCATGAATAATGACCCATGGCACTCTCAAGTAAGCTTCCAACATTTTCCTACGACACATGACACATAATAACATCGTATGATCTTCGACACTACCAATTAAACTTGTTTCCACTTTTAAGATGTCCGGCTAGTCAAAAAATGTCCATCTACTATTGTTGACTCCGAAATGTTTTAATGAGGTATCCATGATACTATACTTCATTTTCATGAAATTGATTACCTATGTACATGTTTTTCCTATTGAGGTATCATGGTTTCAAGTTCCATAAGGTGTGACCACAAAGTAACCCATCTCAAAGATTAATTGAATTAAGAAATGGAATGTCTGTATTTTAAATTGATGATATGATGTATTGTATTAGTACCACTGATCAGTTGGCCATTGTATGACATATGTTATGTATTGATAAGGATTACGGGAAGTATTGATATGAAAGTAATGTGCAGGTATCCCATCAGCTCTTTTAAGTGTGGTCTACTCATACTGTTTATTCACTGGTATTTGGGTTCTATTGATCTTTTGTATCCCATCTTGATACTCACTGCCTTACATACTCAGTACATATTTCTGTACTGACGTCCCTCACGGGGGACCTGTATTCATGCCTATAGGAACAGGTACTTCAGGTCGTACACCTCTGCAGTAAGAGCCAGGACATTCTGTTGTTAGTGGTGAGTTGTTTCGGGGCATTCCAAGTCGTTTCTATATGTATTTTTGGTATTTGTATAAAAGTCTTTTGTGGACGGGAGTTTGTTCCGACCCTAACTCAGTTGTGTATCTATGTAGAGGCTTTTGTAGACATGTTGTACAACCATAGGAGTGTTTGGTTGATAGACGTGATGGCTCTGACGGCCAATTATTGTTCATATATATATTTATGCGTGTCTGCTGGGCTGATACAGGTACTGTTTTCTTCTATTTTACAACGAAGTGCTGCCCAAATTTCTAATTTTCATAAGTAATGTAAATGTGAAAGTATAGGTTATGAACGGGTTCTCCCGGGCCTCCTCGGCTACGGGTTCCAGTCCGCTCCAATCGGATTTGGGGTATGACAGTAGTGGTATCAGGAAGTTCATCCTAGTGAGTCTACAGAGCCGTGTCTACGTAGAATCTCGTTTATCGGTGTGTTTTACACCACATCTATAAACAGGAGGCTATTGGACATTTAGGGATTGTTTCCACTCTCCATTTCTTAGATCGTGCAATAAAGGCCATATTAGAGATAAAGTCATAATCGATCGCTTAATCCAATTGTTTTTTTCTTTATTATAGTAACGATGCCGGTTATAAGGAGAAAGAATAAGTGGAAGCGAGTGGATGTAGTGGCCGGAGAATGTACTTGTAAGTCACCACCGGCACAAGCTGAACAAAGTGAGTCTCAAGCTGAGCATATATCAGGAGCTTTTTCTCCTCCGGAAAGGCCATCTATTAATGCTGTTGATCGAGATTTGAGGGATCCAGTACAACTTCTGACGCGTATAGTTGCCGGTCAAGTTCAAGGGCAAGCTATTCCTACCACGAGTTCTAGTGGTATGGATAGAGCAGCTAGCCTTCGGACACAGGATTTTCTGAAACTGGATCCTTCTACTTTTATTGGATCAGATATTAATGAAGACCCGCAGGATTTTGTCGATCAAACCCAAAGGGCTCTAGATGTTATGCATATATTTGGTAAAGAGATGGTTGAGCTAGCAGCATATAGACTTAAAGAAGAGGCTATATTGTGGTACGAGGATTGGAAACGATCTAGGGGTATTGATGCACCTCCAACTATGTGGGGAGAGTTCAAAGATGCATTTATTGATCATTATCTTCCATTTGAGACTCTTCAGGCTCGTGTAGATCAATTCTTAAATCTTCGTCAGGGTAATATGAGTGTAAGGGAGTATAGTCTTTGATTTAACTCCTTGTCTCGATATGCTTCTAATGTGGTAGCTACTATGGATGACGGAGTTCATCACTATGTGGATAGATTGGAACCATACTTGGTTAGAGATTGTACCATTGCTGCTTTGAACAAGGACATGGATATAGCGAGGATACAAGCTTTCGCTCAGAAGATGAAAGATCAGAGGCAAAGAAGAAGAACCCAGGAATCAGAAAAAAGATATTCTAAGCGGGCCAGAGCGATAGGGCAGTTTATGGCATCTCAGAGAGGTTTTAGGCCTTCGTTCTCTCATAGATTGCCTAGCCCGTTATCTTCTTATCCTGCAATTAGTGCTCCACCGCAATTTAAAAGGTTCAGAGGTAATCAGTTCGGGCAAAGAAGTGAAAATCAGAGTTCGCGAATAGTGGGGTATCAAGGGCTAGGGAGTATGACTCAATTGAGACCTCCACGATACCCGTGCCCCATATATAGAAGATTTTACTTTGGCGAATATTGTCTTGGAACCAACAATTGCTTTTGGTGCGGTAGGCCGGGGCATATGGCTAGAGATTGCCCACGCATGACCACAGGTGGTATAACACGATCTATCAGATCAGCTGTTACATCATCATCGGTGCCTCCTTTGAGTAGGGGTGCACAACCTATAGGTCATGGTAGAGGTGATAGAGGAGTAGCTAGTTCTAGAGGAGCTCAGAACCGTGTGTATGCCCTAGTAGATCGGTAGAATTTAGAGGCTTCTCCAGACGTGGTTACAGGTACGTTGTCCATCTTTGCATTTGATGTGTATGCCTTAATTGATCCTGGTTCTACATTATCGTATGCTACTCCTTTGGTTACGGGAAGGTTCGGGAGAACACCCGAATTATTAGCCAAGCCATTTGAAGTATCATCGCCAGTGGGGGAATCTATTATAGCTAGGAATGTTTATCGAAATTGTGTTGTGAATATTTGTGGTCGTGATATGATGGCTGATCTTGTTGAGTTAGAAATGGTAGATTTTGATGTTATTATGGGCATGTATTGGTTAGCGTCTTGTTATGCTACAGTAGATTTCCGTTCTAAGAAGGTGTGTTTCCATTTTCCAAATAAGGCAGTCCTTGAATGGAAGGGAAATGTTGGCGCGCTGAGAGGTAGATTTATTTCTTACTTTAAGGCAAGAAAAATGATTTCCAAGGGGTATATATACCATTTGGTTAGAGTAAGGGATACAGAGGCAGAGCCGCCAACTTTTCAGACCGTTCCGGTTGTGAATGAATTTCCTGATGTATTTCCTGAAGAACTACCAGGTTTACCTCCTGAACGAGAAGTGGAGTTTGGTATTGATATGTTTCCAGGCACACAGCCAATCTCAATTCCTCCTTATAGAATGGCACCAGCAGAGTTGAGAGAATTGAAAGAGCAATTGAAAGACTTGCTAGAGAAGGGATTCATCAGGCCTAGTATGTCCCCTTGGGGAGCACCAGTATTGTTTGTGCGTAAGAAGGATGGTTCACTGAGGATGTGTATTGACTATTGGCGAATAAGGTGACTATCAATAATAAATACCCTCTTCCCCAAATTGATGATTTATTTGACCAGTTGCAGGGTGCCCAGTGTTTTTCCAAGATTGACTTGAGATCAGGCTATTATCAAGTGAGAGTCAAGGATAAAGATATACCCAAGACACCTTTCCGAACACAGTATGGTCATTATGAATTCCTGGTTATGTCATTCGGGATAACAAATGCACCCGCAGTTTTTATGGATCTGATGAATAGGTTGTTTAAGCCATTTCTAGATGTGTTCGTGATAGTTTTCATAGATGATATTCTGGTCTACTCTAGATCAGAAGAGGACCATGTTAATCACTTAAGGCAGGCGTTGCAGATTCTTCGTGATCGTAAGCTGTATGCGAAGTTTTCTAAATATAAGTTTTGGCTCAAGTCAGTGGCATTTTTGGGCCATATTGTATCCAGTGAAGGCATAAAAGTTGACACTCAGAAGATTGAGGCTGTGAAGAATTGGCCAAGACCCACGACACCTATGGAGATTCGTAGTTTCCTCAGGTTGGTAGGTTATTATAGAAGGTTTGTTGAAGGTTTTTCTTCTATTTCTGCACCCTTGACTAAGTTGACGCATAAAGCCTCCAAGTTTCAATGGAATGATGCCTGTGAAAAGAGTTTCCAAGATCTGAAGAGCAAGTTGACTTCTACACCGGTATTGGTACTTCCTGAAGGCACAGAAGGGTATGCAGTGTACTGTGATGCTTCAAGAATTGGCTTAGGATGCGTATTAATGCAACATGGTAGAGTAATAGCCTATGGCTCTAGACAGTTGCGACCACATGAGAGGAATTATCCCAGACATGATCTTGAGCTAGTTGCAGTTGTATTTGCTTTAAAATATGGCGCCACTACTTATATGGGGTTCATGTTGACATATATACCAATCATAAGAGCCTGCAATATATCTTCAGTCAGAAAGATCTAAACATGAGACAACGGAGATGGCTTGAATTGTTGAAAGATTACGATGTTGATATCTTGTATCATCCAGGGAAAGCGAATGTGGTAACAGATGCACTGAGTCGTTAGTCCAAAATGACATCTATAGAAAAACAGGGGATGATTAAGGATCTTCACCAACTAGCTAATTTGGGAGTTAGACTTGTCAAAACTCCAGATGAAGAGGTTATTGTACGTAATGCAACGGAATCTTCATTGATAGCTGAAGTGAAAGAGAAGCAGTATGCAGATCCAATTTTATTGCATCTTAAGGAGGATGTGCAGAGTGGCGCGACAAAGGCATTTGAGCTTACGCAAGAAGGAGTGCTTCAGTTTCAGAATCGTTTATGTGTACCTGATGTAGTTGAGATAAGAAAGAGAATTATGCCAGAAGCAGACTGTTCAAGGTATTCCATCCATCCAGGGTCGACTAAGATGTATCAAGATTTGAAAGCAATATATTGGTGGAATGACATGAAGAAGAATATTACCAAATTTGTAGCTGAATGTCCAAATTGTCAAAGAGTCAAAGTAGAACACCAGAAACCCGGTGGTTACATGCAATGTATAGATCTTCCAGTCTGGAAGTGGGACAATATCAATATGGATTTCATCACGGGTCTGCCTCATACATATCAGAAGTTTGATTACATATGGGTGATCATTGATAGGCTTACCAAATCCGCGCACTTCTTACCAGTTAAGACAACTTATATGGCGGAAGAGTATGCGAAGTTGTATATTAAGGAGATCGTTCGGTTACATGGAGTTCCAATTTCCATTATATCCGATCGAGGAGCCTAATTTACCACGAATTTCTGTAAGTCTTTTCAAAGGAGTTTGGGGACACAAGTAAATCTAAGTACGGCTTTTCATCCTCAAACGGACGGACAAGCGGAACGTACCATCCAGACACTTGAAGATATGCTACGAGCATGTGTATTAGATTTCAAAGTCAACTGGGATGATCACCTACCTCTTATCGAGTTTACCTACAATAATAGCTATCATTCAAGTATCAAAATGGCACCATATGAAGCATTGTATGGAAGAAAGTTTAGATCTCCAATAGGATGGTTTGAAGCAGGTGATGCGGTCTTGTTTGGACCAGATCTTGTTTACCAAGCAACGGAGAAGGTTAAAGTGATCCAACAACGGCTTGAAACAGCTCAAAGTCGACACAAATCTTATGTGGATGTTAGAAGAAGAGGACTTGAGTTTTTTGGTATTCTTGAAAGTATCACCAATGAAAGGAGTGATGAGGTTTGGCAAGAAAGGAAAGTTAAGTCCACGATACATATGTCCGTACAAGATCATTCAAAGATTTGGACAAGTTGCTTATGAGTTAGAGCTACCTCAAGAGCTCTCAGCAGTTCATCCCGTATTTCATGTTTCGATGCTTCGCAAGTACATCGGAGATCCATCGCACATCACTACTACGGAAGAGGTACAAATTACAGAATATCTCACTTTTGAAGAAATGCCTATTACTATTTTTGATCGCCAAATTAAAAAGATAAGGAATAAAGAGATAGCATCGATAAAAGTACTTTGGAGGAATCAACAAGTTGATAATATCACATGGGAAGCCGAGGAAGCGATGAAGATTAAGTACCCTTACCTATTCAACGATGAGGAGGAAGTTCATGAGACGGAAGAAGAACAATAACAAGTAAGTGTTTATTTTTATGCAAGTATGTTATGATGATGAATATGTTAATTATAAGCTTGGACATGTCTTGATTGAGTAACTATGCTAACATTCGAGGACGAATGTTCTTAAGGGGGGGAGAATGTAACACCCCGTAAATTTTTTCGTACACTTATCGCGATTATATGGAGTCCTAAAGGCTTGCGTATGGGTTAAATTAAGTTTATGGTGTTCGGAAGTATCCCGTCAATAGTTGTATGTGTAGGTATTGGAATAAGATTTCCAACTATATAAAGTTTTCCCAAAACAGAGGAGTATTTCATATACGCGAGCGCATTCGAAATTTCAAAACGGTGGCCGAGAAGCCTGTGAACAGTAAATCTGCAGGAACATTACTGCAGCTAGGCAATTATATTTTTGGATCAACTTTAGACGATCATAACTCCTTGTACAAAAAGAACTGTGTGAGCTATACCCGTTTTACTACAGACTATTAAAAAAAAAAACAGAATTGTGGGACAGATTTTTGGGTCAACTTTAAACGACCATAACTCCTTGTACAGGAAGAACTGGGTGGTATAATTTATATTAAAATGAAATACCTTTGAATTATCTTTCCAATGCAATTGGTTTCACCCAAATCTGATACTGGAGGAAAGAGTTATGATTGATTTACTTCAGCCTGTCAAAACTGTCCACTGGGGACAGATTCGAATTTATTTAAATTTTTAGGGCAAAATGGTCATTTTCTATTACCTCTTGGACGAAAATTTGTCTTTATAAACCTACACTTAGCCTCATATATATCTTATATCATCCAATTATTACGATAAGGTGAAACCCTAGCCTAATTTCAACTTCAAATATTGTGTGATTCAACTGTAGAAAATTCGAATTGGTTCCGTAGTTGTGTTCACCATCTCGAAAGCTTCGAGAAGCACCCCATGGTTATGTAAGGAGGATATTAAATACAAGAGTTCATTGTTAAGGTATGAATATTGTTTATTCTTGATTCTTATCCATGAATAAGTATTGATAAAGGATTATGAGTATTGTCTTGATGTTGGAAGATAACCAGAAACATAGTTATGAATTGTTTTGTATAAACTGTTAGTAGTAAATTATGGAAGTTGTTGTATTGGATTCTGGAGGATGAATTGTGGTGATATATCATTATATTAGTGGTTATGTATGCCTAGTGATCATGTTGGTATTGGATGGTGATTAAGAAGGGAAATAAAGGCTAAGAGTGATGTTGAGGGATATTTCATGAAAATGCATGATATGTGAATGTAATAAGAGTATAAGAGGATGTATGTAGCACTCTTATTGATGAGTTAAAGGATTAATTCCTAGACATTATTTGGGGAAGTTAATACCTAAATGGTAAGGTTTGGTTGCTAATACTAGTTTGCCGCAAATAACTAATTGTAGATAAGTGTTCGAAGAGTACGGGAAGTCAAGTTGGACTTGTATTGAAATGGTTATATCAAGGTATGTAAGACATACTCTATCTAATATTTGGCATGAATAATGACCCATGGCACTCTCAAGTAATCTTCCTACATTGTCCTACGACACATGACACATAATAACATCGTATGATCTTCGACACTACCAATTGAACTTGTTTCCACTTTTAAGATGTTCGTCTAGTCAAAAAATGTCCATATACTATAGTTGACTCCAAAATGTTTTAATGAGGTATCCATGATACTCTACTTCATTTTCATGATATTGATTACCTATGTACATGTTTTTCCTATTGAGGTATCATGGTTTCAAGTTCCATAAGGTGTGACCACAAAGTAACCCATCTCAAAGATTAATTGAATTAAGAAATGGAATGTCTGTATTTTAAATTGATGATATGATGTATTGTATTAGTACCACTGATTAGTTGGCCATTTTATGATAAAGATTATATATATATGTTATTCCAGGGGTGGTCCGTGATGTATTGTATTAGTACCACTGATCAGTTGGCCATTGTATGACATATGTTATGTATTGATAAGGATTATGGGAAGTAATGATATGAAAGTAATCTGCAGGTATCCCATTAGCTCTTTTAAGTGTAGTCTACTCATACTGTTTATTCACTGGTATCTGGGTTCTGTTGATCTTTTGTATCCCATCTTGATACTCACTGCCTTACATACTCAGTACATATTTCCGTACTGACGTCCCTCACGGGGGACCTGTTTTCATGCCTGCAGGAATAGGTACTTCAGGTCGTACACCTTCGCAGTAAGAGCCAGGACATTCTGTTATTAGTGGTGAGCTCCAGTTGTTTCGGGGCATCCCAAGTCGTTTCTATATGTATTTTTGGTATTTGTGTAAAAGTCTTTTGTGGGAGGGAGTTTGTCCCTACCCTAACTCTGTTGTGTATCTATGTAGAGGCTTTTGTAGACATGTTGTACAGCCATAGGAGTGTTTGATTGATAGACGTGATGACTCTGACGGCCAATTACTGTTCATATATATATATTTATGCGTGTCTACTGGGCTGATACAGGTACTGTTTTCTTCTATTTTACAACGAAGTGCTGCCCAAATTTCTAATTTTCATAAGTAATGTAAATGTGAAAGTATAGGTTATGAACGGATTCTCCCGGTCCTCCTCGGCTACGGGTGCCAGTCCGCTCCAATGGGATTTGGGGTATGACATTTACGGAGTGCAAATTCTGCAATTTTAGCGTCTATAGGCTTTTTTATAATTTGGATATGCTATTTTGGGGTCAATCTATTAGGAATAGGGTTACATAGTTATGGTTATTTTCCATCAACATTTAATTGAATTCAAGACAAGTTATTACAAATACAAGAGCGGGCGGAGCATTGTATGAACCAACATGCGGACTGTGTGAATCATCAATACAATATTTGATTCACATGGTTTTCTACCATATGTAGTTCAATTTCATTGTTTTTACTTAACTTAAGAGTTAAGAGAAGAAAAAAATAAGACTTTTTTTCATTGTCCAAGAATGGTTTTAAAAACAAACATAGGTTTTTTTATTTCAGTCATCCAAATTATCTATAAAAAAAATTAGATAGAATAACTTCGACCTTGTCAATTGCTAATGAAAGAACGAAATTGGGGTATATACCAATACCTATTACGGGTAAAAAGATGGAGATCGGAATAAATAACTCTCGGGGTCCAGAATCAAAAAAAGTATCCTTCGGGGCATTAAATAGCTTATATCCATAGAACATCTGGCGTGACATAGATAATGAATAAATACGAGTTAATATCATTCCAATTGCCATTACAAAAGTAATTAGTAGTTTTGGAATTAAAAGATATTTTTGGCCGGTAATTATTCCAAAAAATACTATCAATTCAGCAACAAAACCACTCATACCTGGTAATGCAAGGGAAGCCATCGAAAAGCTACTGAACATCATGAACATTTTTGGCATTGGAATACCTATTCCGCCTATTTCGTCAAGATAAACAAGTCGGATTCTATCATAAGTCGTTCCCACCAAGAAAAAAAGTGCAGCACCAATAAATCCATGAGAGATTATTTGTAAAAGGGCTCTATTAAGTCCCGTATTGGATAGAGAACTAATTCCATAATTATGAAACCCATATGAGAGACAGAGGAATAGGCTATTTTTTTTTAAAATTCCGTTGGCCAAGAGATGTTGAAGCTGCATAGATTATTTGTATTGTACCTATTATTATCAACCAAGGAGAAAACATAAAATGGGCATAAGGTAATAATTCCATATTGATTCTAATTAATCCATACGCTCCCATTTTTAATAAGATTCCGGCTAGAAGCATCAAGTACTGTAATGTGCTTCTCCATGGGTATCTGGTAACCATGTGTGTAGGGGGATAATGGGCGATTTGACAGCAAAAGCAATAAAAAATCCAATATAGAAGATTATTGCTAAAGCCATAGGATATGACTGATTAACTGATATTTCAAAATTTAATGTTGGTTCATTAGAACCATATAAAGCAACAACCAAAACTCCCATTAAGAGAAAAACAGAACCCCCATCCGTGTACAAAATAAATTTTGTAGCTGAGTACAGACGTTTCTTTCCTCCCCACATGGCTAGAAGTAGATAAACAGGAATTAATTCTAACTCCCACATGATGAAAAAATGTAAAATGTCCCAAGACGAAAATGATCCAATTTGGCCACTGTACATTTCTAACATGAGAAAATGGAATAATCGAGAATCTCGAGTAACTGGCCAAGCCTCCAAAGTCGCTAAGGTAGTGATAAATCCTGTTAATAAAATGGGTCCTATAGAAAGTCCATCTATTCCTAATCTCCAATGGAAATCAAAAAAAATCGATCCATTTATAATCCTCCATTAGTTGTATAAATGGATCATCCGATTGAAAATGATAACAAAATGCATAAGTCATTAGAAGGAATTCTAAAATACATATACATATAGTATACCACCTAATTACCCGATTTCCTTTATGGGGAAGAAATAAAATTAAAGAACCCGAAAATATCAAAAAAACAACAATTATTGTTAACCAAGGAAAATAATTCGTTGTAAAGACAAGATACACTTGGACCAAAAAAACTCGTGCTCAAAATATTTTTATTTTTTAGCACAGGCTTGTCAGTAAAAAAAATTAAATGGATTCGAGTAGAGTTTTCTCGAACGTATCAATAAGCTAGATCCATACTGCGAGTTATTTCATGCCATAAATAAACTCGGACACTCAAGAAATCTATTGGACAAACGGATTCACATCTCTTACAACCAACACAGTCCTCTGTTTATGGAGCAGAAGCAATTTGTTTAGCCTTACAACCATACCAAGGTATCATTTCTAATACATCGGTGGGGCAGGCTCGGAAACATTGAGTACATCCTATACAAGTACCATAAATCTTCACTGAATGTGACATTGGGTCTATACGTTTTTGAATGTTATAAATTTTCACTCTAGTAAACTTAGAAATGAATCATATATTTAGCTACCAGACGAATCAATGAGTTATCATAATTTTCTAATCAACCCCCTCGGGATTGGTTTATGAAATATGAGAGAGGCCAAAATTCTTTGATTTCTTATGTTTTACAAACAAGATCATACCTTACGTAGCAAACATGCTAATTAAAATCGATTTATCAATATTAGAATCTAGATGATTAATACTAAGTATTCAACAAATGTGATTGGTTGATACGAGTTGATTTTCTGTTATGGTAAATTGATGAAACAATAGCCAGTCCAATGGCCGCTTCGGCAACTGCAATAGCTATAACAAAAATTGAGAAAATGTCTCCATTTAATTGATGATTATCAAAAAAATCAGAAAATATTACAAAATTTATATTAACCGCATTCAAAATAAGTTCAAGACACATAAGGTCTCTAACCATATTTCGACTTGTGATCAATCCATAGATACCGATAGAAAATAAATAGGCACTCAAAACAACTACATGCTCGAGAATCATTATACAACTCCTTATCAATCTCGACTCCTTTCAATATGAACAACAACTCAACCAATTTAATTGACTAGTATATAACAAGTATGGAACAACGAAATATATTGGTACTAGATTGACCTAAAGTCTTTCTATTTACACAGCTAAAATTCAAAGGAAAATGAATGTGATAAGACAAAACAAAATTTTATTTGAATTCCAAGTTTTAATAGAAATTTTTTATTGCCGAGCTACAGCAATTGCATCTATTAAAGCAAATAAAAGGGTTATTGAAATAAATTCAAATGGAAGAAAAAAATCTGTTGATAAATGAATTCCAATTTGTTGACTATTACTTAAAAAACCTGCTCTATAATCAGGATTGATCTTGTAGTCCAAATAATACCGAACCATGACGTATCTGAAATAATAGTAATTAGTGAAATAAAAAGACTTATACAAACCATCGAAGTAATTCCATATCCTACGGTCCAAAGATGAAAATCTTTGTAATATTCTGAACCATTCATGAACATCACACAAAAATCATTAAAACATTTATAGCTCCTAAGTAAATAAGTAGTTGCGCAGCAGCGACAAAATAGGAGTTAGATAGAATATAGAATAACGATGTAAAAAAAAAAAGAACCAACCCCAAGGAAAAGGCAGAATAAATTAGATTGGGAAGTAATACCACTCTTAGACCCCCTAATATAAGACCTGATCCTAGAAAGACTAAAAGAAAATCATGTATTGGTTCAGATAAATCCATTTTTCATAAATAATCAAAAATGAAGAATTTCATGACTTTATTGACCTGACCAGGAAAAAAGAAGTTTTTCTATTTTTTATGATACTTTTAAATTGTTAATTGAATGAAATTGTAATGGGTATGAATTGACGTAGATATTTTTATTTTATTCGACCACTATCAATTCTTTATTCATCGAAAGAGTAGTTTAAACCTACCTATTTTTTATATCATTTATCTACTTTAAAATCATTACTATTATAATATAGAAATCCGTTTTGTTTTCAATCAAAATTAAGCTAGGAGTCTCATTAAGCAACCACTAGTTTGAATTGACCAAGCAAAAATCTCATTCATTTAGATACGAACTAAGCCTTCGTAATTCATAATTTTTTTCGAATCAAATTAGGGATTTATTCATTGTTTATTTGAAGTAAATTCGAAATTGTTCGAATTGTGTAATCATCAATTACTGACATTGGTAAGCGACCCAAAGCGATTTGATTATAATTCAATTCGTGACGACCATAAGTAGAAAGTTCATATTCTTCAGTCATTGATAAACAATTTGTTGGGAAATACTCAACGCAAATACCACAAAATATACAGATTCCAAAATCAATACTGTAATTAAGCAATTGTTTCTTTCGAATATCCATTTCCAACTTCCAATCAACAACAGGTAAATCTATAAAACATATACGCACACATACTTTACAAGAAATGTATTTATCAAATTCAAAGTGTATTCAGCCTCGAAAACATTCCGGTGTGATCAATTCTTCGTAGCGGTATTGAATAGTTACAGCTAAACAATTTGCGTCGGACAGGGTAATCATGAAACCTTGGCCGATGTATCTGGCGTCTCGTATTGTTTGTTGACTATAATTTATGAATTCAGTTATCATAGTGAGCATTTTTAGAATATCTTTAAAAAAGAGTTTATGCTTGTTTCTTTCACTTGTTTAAGATAGGTCGTGAATCTAGAATATTGTGGTATTTTACAGTGAAAGAAGTTGGGACGAGGTTGTCAATAATAGATTACCTAGAGAAATAGGTAAAAGAAATTTCCACCCAAGATTTAATAGTTGGTCCATTCTCAGCCTCGGTAAAGTCCATCTTGTTGCAATAGGAATGAACAAAAACAAATAAGTTTTGGCTAATGTGATAAAGATACCAATTAGTGTTCCAAAGACTTTACCCCTTTTAGTTATGCCAAATAGCTCAAGAACAAATATGTACAGAATAGAAAGATTCCAACCTCCCAAGTAAAGAACTGTTACAAATAATGAAGAAACTAGTAGATTCAGATATAAAGCAATGTAAAAAAAAACAAATTTGATACCTGAATATTCGGTTTGATACCCTGTTACTAATTCTTGTTCTGCTTTTGGTAAATCAAATGGTAATCTTTCACACTCGGCTAGAGAGAAAATTAGAAAAATGATAAACCCGATGGGTTGACGCCATAAATTCCACCCACAAAACCCATTTTTTAACTGTGCTTCCACTATATCAACTGTACTTGAACTGTTAGATAATCATAGTCGATGATAACATCACTGTGCCCATCGCTATTATAGAACCGTACGTGATATTTTCACCTTATATGGCTCCTTAGAGGTCACAAATAAATCTAAGGGCCCTTTCCTACTCTTTATCTTGATATGTTTGTCAGATAGAGTCAAAATCTATCCTAAGGTCCTAAATTAGACCAATGGAATTCTGTCTACTATATTTAAAACTAATAAATAAGTGCTTCTGAATTGATCTCATCTTTTAAGAATTTTAATTTTTATTTGTTGATTAATAACATTATCATTAAATAAAATGCACTTTATAACAATATCCTATATACATTTCAACTTTGAATTTTCAATTACGAAAAAAATTAGAGAGTCCATTAGTGCATGAATCATGACAAAAATTTTCTCTCTCTAAATTGAAATCAAAATTTAATTATAGGAAAGAAAGAATAAAAAAAAAAGACATCCCCCTTTTTTGCTTTTGCAATTTGATTCTTTTCTTTCTATTTTGATTTATTTTATTTCACTCCTATTCTCCTTTCTCAGAAAAAGGGTCTTTCTTTAACCAAAGTAAAAGATCACTTCGTTCTTGATAGTTATTTACTTACTAAGTGGATAGGAACATACTCTGGATTAGAATCATGAGGAGTACTTCTTGATCATTTCTATGAACGCAAAGCCCCAATTCAAATTCCTTTTATGTACAGAAATATCCTCTTGGATAACTTCCATAATCTCAATTACTAATCCTCTGTGTATCTTGGTCTTTCTAACCATCCACTCATTTTTGCTTTCAACCTTTTGTTGTGGAAATCCATTTATGGTAATAGACAGTAAAAATCCTATAAAGTTGATACAGTTGATCTTTTGAACCTGCTTCAAGCTATCATGACAATTCATCAATCTTGGGGTAAACAATCTCTCTTGCGTATGTTTACTTTTTTCACCATTTGATTCTTGTACATAGGAAATGAACTCAACCTTTTTACTGAAAATTTAGAAACCATTTTCTTTCACTCATATAACTATTTGGTTTAGTTCATCAACTCAAATGCTGAAGAAAAATTAAAATATATATAGTCAATCAAATCTTTTTATCCTTGTTTCTAAAGTTTGTAGAAAGAAAAGGATTTTGAGAAATTTTAGGTCTCACCGAATCACAAGTAGAGATATTGATAACACACATAGAGCTAATGGTATTTCATAACTAATTGATTGGGCAGCTGCCCGTAAACCACCTAAAAAGAAATATTTATTATTTGATCCATATCCTGACATAAGAAGTCCAACAGAAACAATACTTGAAATGGCAATCCATAAAAAAATGCCAATACTAAGATCGGCTAGAACAAGGTGATCGCCAAAAGGAATTACTGAATAACTTCGATAGATAGATATTACTGCTATGGATGGTCCGATATTGAATAAACGAGTATCTCCTGTAGATAGAATAAGGTTCTCTTTCAAAAGTAGTTTTCTCTCATCTGCTAAAGCTTGAAGAATTCCTAAAGGGCCGGCATATTCAGGTCCAATACGTTGTTGTATTCCCGTAGATATTTCTCTTTCTAACCAAATAATTACTAGTACACCTATTGTGATTCCTAACACAAGATTCAAAATAGGTACAAGCATCCATATGATCCCATAGGCTTCTTTTAAGGATTCCAATTTGGAAAAAGAATTGATAGTCTCTATTTCTATTGTATCAATTATCATTTCAACGATCAACTTCTCCCATAATGATATCTATTCTACCTAGTATTGTCATAATATTAGCCAATTTCATTCTTTTAACTAACTGAGGAAGAATTTGGAAATTGATAAAACCTGGTGGGCGAATTTTCCATCTCCAAGGAAAAACGCTCTGATCTCCTATGATAAAAATTCCCAATTCTCCTTTTGGGGCTTCAAATCTCACATAAAGTTCTTATTTTGAAAATTTAAAAGTTGGAGAAGGTTTTTTACTAATAAACCGATATTCAAAATCATTCCATTCAGGATCTTTTAATCTGTCAAAATGTCAAATTTCTTAATTTTTGTAAGGCCCTCCTGGAATTCCTTCCAGAGCCTGTTGAATCATCTTTAAGGATTCTGTCATTTCACAGATTCGTACTAAATAACGAGCTAATGACTCCCCTTCTCGTTGCCATTGAACCTGCCAATCAAATTCGTCATAAGACTCATAATGATCAACTTTATGAAGATCCCATTCTATTCCAGAATCTCGTAGAATTAGTCCCGATAAACCCCAATTTAATGCCTCGTCTTGCCAATGATGCCTATACCTTTAACTCATTCTAAAAAAATAGGATTTCGGGTAATGAGTTTTTGATACTCAGCAACCCCTATTAAAAAATAATCGCAAAAATCCAAACATTTATCTACCCAGCCATATGGTAGATCAGTAGCCACTCCTCCAATAAGAAAATAATTATGCATCATTCGCATACCGGTAGCAGTTTTGAATAGGTCATATATTAATTTTCTTTCTCAAAAAATATAGAAGAAAGGGGTCTACACACCAATATCCGCCATAAAAGGACCGAGCCATAACAAATGTAAAGCGATCCGACTCAACTCCAACATAATGACTCTGATATAGCTAGCCCTTTTAGGTAATTGAATATTGCCTAATTGTTTGGGTCCATTTATTGTTATTGCTTCTGTGAACATAGTAGCTAAATAATCCCAACGTTTTACATAAGGTAAATATTGTATAATTGTTTGGTTTTTCGCAATTTTCTCCATCCCTCTATGTAAATAACCCAATATTAGTTCGCAGTCGACAACATCTTCACCATCTAGAGTAACGATGAGTCGAAGAACACCGTGCATTGATGGGTGCAGAGGCCCCATATTGACTATCATGAGGTCTTTTCTTGTAGTTGGTACAGTCATAAGTTTTTTAATGATTCATTCTTCCAGGAATTACTGAAACTGAAAAGAAGTGCATCAAAATTTAATCAAAACATATAAGTGAAAACGAAATGACTCTTCAAATTAATCAAATTAACGAGTTTTTTTCTCTCGAATGTCCAACTAATTAATTAATTCTGTATAACGTACTCTATTTGTTTTTGCCAAATAAGCTAGCAGTCGTTGATGTTTTCCCAAAATTTTCTTCAAACCTCTCTGAGATAAATAGTCTTTTT
This sequence comes from Capsicum baccatum var. pendulum, assembly GCA_030864225.1. Lineage (NCBI taxonomy): Eukaryota > Viridiplantae > Streptophyta > Magnoliopsida > Solanales > Solanaceae > Capsicum > Capsicum baccatum. The sequence continues at coordinate 103,305,185 of CM061550.1, read as the reverse complement.
TGTGCAATTCTAAATGTGAAGTAAGTCTCCGTATCTTATTGGTGAAAGTGAATACTTGAAATTCAACAGATCCTCTCTTTTCTTCTTGAGAAATAATTGAAATGATAATTTTTTTTTACCATAAATGAATTTTCCCTTTCTTTATTTTACAGCTATGGATTTTATCGAATTTTATCGATCAGTAATAATAATGCCAGTAATTTGAATGTGGTATATACACTTAATTTCCTTATGAACCCCTAATTTTATCAATTCCAATAAATTAGTCAAATTTTAAATTTGATTCAGATAGGAATCCAAAAAGAAAAAGTTGGTAGGTACATTTTTTTCATTCACAAAAGCGAATAATTTAAACCTAAAATCCGAAAATAAAGAAGATTTCGTTGATTCATTTCTAGATCTAATCGATACCGTATTGATATAGTATCGTCTACTTGAATTAGATTCGAATGAGATGTAAGACAAGGCATGTGTGCATTTGTTTTCTTTCAGATACTCTATACGAGATAGGGTATATAGTAATATCAATTAATTTTCAATCGTGGATACATGTGTATCCTTAAGATACTGAAATGGCTACCATTGTTGGTATCAAACCAATAATGATTCATACAAGCTAAATCTTCTAATCGATAATTAGGCCAAAGAAAGAACTTTAATTTAATTAATTCATTTTTATCTTTATAAAGTGGTTTCCTTTCATCCAAAAATTTACTCCGGTTTTTACATTAGTTTAATTGGAAAATACTGAATTTCTATTGACGCCATTCCAATTCAAGGAATTAAAAAAAACTTTGAATTCTCAATTCTCTACGATGTCTAGACTATCAAATATTTTCAGGAACAAGCAAATCAAAATGTTTTTTAACAACATATCTTTGGACTCAGTATCTTTGATTAGTTTGGTGTTTACTTTTATGAACAAATGAAATACCTACGGTTTGATACATAATAAATTGTCCATTATTTTTTACAGATGATCGAATAGATTCGATAATCAATAACCCCTTCTTCATCAATTCTGTAAGAGGTAAATTCGCCTGAATCAGCATTATATCCAAACTCATTTCTCTCCTTTGAATTGACGATATAGAAATTTTTTATGGGTTTATCAGTCGAAGCAGGAGACAATATACCTTTACATTTTCGATTATTCTTTAATTCAAAGTATCGTTCCATTTCAATTGAAAATGAAAATAAAGTTTCAAGAACAAATCTAGTTCTTCTTTCGTGTTGCTTTTGTATTGTTTTTTATTTTTACCCTTATTTGTGTTTGATTCCGCGTAATCTTTTTCAAGATCGTTTTGATGTTTTGTGAAAACAGGGCCCAGATTTCCTTTGTTTTCTATATCTGATCCACGCTCTGTTTTTCCTTGACTTGCGAGTTCTTTTTCTTCTTGAATTCAATTCTTTATTTTTTTATTTGATGGTAGAATTATTTTTTTATTGATATTTTGATTTTTACTAACATTTTCAGTTGTATTCAAATTTAAAAGAAGTAATTTGCTTGGTATAATCCACGATTTTATTTTATATACATTATAAAGTAGTACAAATTCTTGGAATAACAAAAATTCCATATCCAATAGGGGACGATTAAATATTTTTTCATTCATTCCCATCCAATCAAAAAAGTATTTTTTCAAACTTTTTTTAGTTTTTTCTGGATTTTGATGAGTTGTAAGATATAAAGTCCTTTTTTACTAATTATATCATAATAAGTAATACCAATTTTAGTAGTTCGATTACTGTTGGTATCGATTTTAACCCAGGCCTCAATATCTCCTTTTTGTCTAACAGAAAAATTGAGAATTTTCCAATCAAAATATTTTCTATATTTTCTATCAAGATTTCTTTCTATATGTAGATGTAGAAGATTGCATTTTATTAGATAATTATTGATATGAAGATTGTCGGGCATATCAAAAGGGTTGTGTTTGGGCGTGTTGGAATTATACGAAATTTTGAAGTTCTTATTTACTTGAAAAGGTAATCTAGAAATAAATGAGTAACTTTTATTTTCATAATTAATCGATTTATATGATAAAAGATCATATCTATAACTTTTTTTTTAAATTATCTTTTTGGTTTGATAATGAATAGAGTTCAGAATCATTTTCTTTTTTGTAATTAATTAATTGGTATTTTTCATATAATTTCATTTGTTTAAGTTTCTATCTTTATTTTGAGCCATACAGCTTTGATTAACCCTAGTTCTCCATTTTTTTGGCATTAATATAGACCATCTAATCTTAGATAAATCGTACTGATAATGTCGTCTTAACTGGTTTTTCCATTGATTGATTCTATAACTCTGAGGTTTTTTATGTTTTAATTCAGAATGAAATATTCCTAGTGTTCTAAAATAGTCCTTTATTTTAGTCTTAAGGAAAAAAGGCGTTCTGTTATATTGAAGAACAGATTTAAATTTAGACAAATTAATAACTTAGGTTTGTGATAATTTGTAAAATACATATGCTTGTGACAAGTAGGATAAATCAAAAAAACTATGTGAATTTTTCTTACTAATACTATAAATATTATAAAGTGACTTTTTTATAGTCGAAATAAATATAAAGATAATTTTGTTTTTATTATTAATTTTTTCTTGATTTATTTCATTATTGGAAATGTATTTCTCAATCAACGTTTTTGTTGATTTAAGCAATTTCTTTATTGATTTAAGACAGAGTTGTGCATTAATTCTTGTAATATTAATGATAGATAAAAACAGATCGATGTATAATCTTTGAATGAATAATTTTCTAAAATAATGGAATTGACATATTAATCGAGTATTTCTTTTTTTTTAATATTTGGAAAATATTTTTGGCGATTTAGGACTAATGTCTATTTCTGAAATTACTTTCTTTTTATCTTTTGTAATTCTTTCTATTTGATTTTTTATTGTACTTGTTCTATCAGTCAAATACTTCACTTTGGTTTCTATCAGTGAAGAATTTGGCCAATTTCCAGAGTCAATTTGACTAAATGATTCATTAATTATTTGATTACTAATTGGATAATCTTTTTCTTTTTTTTTTCATTTGATTTATATATTTCTTTGAATCTAAATATTACAATTGGATCTATGTTTGAAAGTTCTTTTTTTATTGTTTTTTTAGAAATAGAATATTTTTATAAGCCATTTTTTGGTTTCTTTTGAAACTCTTCGAAATAATTTTGTTTTTCCTTTTAAAACTTTTCGAGTTATAGTTATAAAAGTTATAAAATATTTCTTTTTAAATTTTCCAATTTTTTTTTTGAGTTCCTTAAAAATGGGCTCAAAAAAGGAAGGGCGCTTTCGGGGAGAACCAAAGAGAAGTTCAGCTTCCATTCCCAAAACTGTTAAAAAACAAAAATCCTCTTTTTGTTTTTTTTTTCATCAGCTCAGCACAGGAGGGGTACCGTTTAGATATATACCAAGGTTTCAGACAAAAAGGAAATAAAATTTTGATCTGAATCTCATAGCTCAACCAATTTTGTGGAAATTCTGTTTCTGATAATTGAACACCATTATAAGTACATTTAATATTCATTTCTCTATTCCTCAGACCATTCAGGAAGTTGCAAGAATAACATACGCCCGAGATTTTTGGCTATTATCAATGAAGGTAATATAACATTTTTTTGAAGAATTGATTGAGTTATTAACATGTAAACTCTTATTATTTGCACACAAAGAATGTTATCCCAGGCTTCTTCTACCGCAAGCCGTGCTTTTTCCTTTCTTGTGTTCTCCTTTTTTTTATCATTTTCTTTTTTCTCTTGTCTTTTTGTTTGTTCTTCTTTAGACTCTAGAATCTTGAATTCTCCTTCTTTACCTGTCCAATTTCGAAAAATTGGTTTAATCAGTCCAGAGATATCAAAAGAAAAAAGATTGGGGGGGAGGGTTATTCTGTCGATAAAAAAGGGGGAATGCGCATTTGCTTGAAATAGTTTCCAAAAAATTGTTTTTTACCTTTGAGCCCACATAGAGCCTGTAATTATACCTCGCCGAAAATCAGATTGTTGTGAATAGATTATTAAAGGCACTTTCTCGTTAGTCTCATCATGATCCTTCTTCTCGTTGTTGGCAGTAAAAACAACTACACGTTTGAATTTTCTTAAACGAATTTGATAATCTACTGAAAGGCCATCTTTAAGTTTACCCAATTGTTGGTCCAATTTGGTGATTAATTTACATGACCAACGAGGTTTTTTTTACTGATTTAGTTTATTCCAATCGATTTGTTTTCAGATTTTATCTCATTAGGATCAATTTATTGAATACAAATTTTAAGAATTTAGTTCTTTTTTCTGAATTCTTTCTTACCTATTCTTGGCCTGAAAATAAATAAAGGTATTTCAAATTTAAACTCGATTTTGGTTCTTTACCAAATTCATTGATTAAAGTTAAGAACTCGTCAATTTCTGTTGATAATGGTTTTTTATCAATTGTATCCAATTTTATTTCAAATTCTTGGTAATAAACATTCGGAAGAAAGATAGTATGAATCCTATTTAGTCTAACTCTCTCTTTCAAATTTTCTAGTGAATTATTGTTTATGATTGAAGGTGAAACCCCTTTTTTGATTGTTCCTCGATATGTTCCATTTAACAAAGGATCGTACATTTTAGGCATGTATTCTTTTTTAGTATCATCATTACACAATCTAGTCCTTGTTTCAAGTATATCCATAGAATGAGATTCCTTTTCTAGAACTTCAAGTCGATTTTAAAATTCCTTATATAGATTATTACCTTTTTCTTTATTGGTAGAAACCCACTGATTGTTCAGTTCACGAGGGAGCGTTTAATAGGGGTATCTTTCTTTTTATCATTTTCAAAAAACTTGATAAACTTGGCGGGTATGTAAAAGATATTCTTTGTTTTCCATCACTTTTACATATGTCAAAAAATTATTTTGACATTTCAGTTCTTACGGCTTGGTCAAATCGATTATTCTTTATGTAGCAAAATGGTCAATTCCACCGATTATAATCAAAAAGAATACTCACAAGAGATTTTTTAAAACCGAAGAGGTCTTGATTTTCATTTTTGTTATAAGCAATTGCAATTTAAATTTTTTTGGATTAGCCATGTTATTATTATTATTATTATTATTATTATTATTATTATTCAGATAAGAATTTTTTTTATCATAAATTTCACAAATACTAGTATTAATATTTTTATAGCCTCTCTTTGTAAGGTGAGAGTGGAATTTATCCTTTATTTTGTCCTTTCCATTCACTCGAATTTCTTCCGTTTCATCGATTTTGTCCGGATGCGACACTTTTTTCGAAAAAGGGAAAGGAGAAGGATAAGTATCTTCTTTAGTGGATCCCTCTTGAAAAAGGGAAGGAGAAGGAGAAGGATAAGGATCTTCTTCAGTGGATCCCTCTTGTTCCTGTTTAGTCCCCTTCATTTCGGAAGCAGTTTCTACATCATTTTCTTCCTCACTTTTCTCCCTTTCTTCTGTTTTTGAGGCCTCTTTCAGTTTCTTAGCTTCTTTCAGTTTCTTAGTAAGAATGGGTGAGGGTATTCTACCTAAATAGTATACACAGGTAATAAATAAGAGAATACTAAAGATCAGAGCCATAGAATTTCTCAATTCTAATACAAGGTACTTATTAGACCGAATGTACTTATTTGATCTAATAGAATGATTTTTCCGTATCCATACTAATACCAATCCAAGCCATTTCATTAATAAAATGTGACCAATTAACGAACCAACAAAACCACTTATTACAAATAAGATCTTGTTGTTGCATCGAAAGAGATAAATGTTTACTAATCTGGCTAACATTGAACTTGGTAAAATGAAATGGTTAAATAATTGAAAAATGAGATTATTCAGGAATACACATTGAATGCTGAGATTACGCATTGAATTTATGGTAGTAGATCCATAATCAAAAGAGTGTTTGTGATTGTTCCAGAAGAAATGAAACAAAAGATATGGTACGATCCCTCCGTCACCCCAGAATGAAAGGGGTGATCTCATAGTTCTTGGTTTATGAAGATGCATTGTTAGGTGCTCCATTTTATTTTCCCATTGAGGCCAAACCTAAACCTGTTCTCGAGAGATAGCTATCCATACACTGATAAGGGATGTATGGATTCTCGAGAAGAGAGAAGCCATGCTAGTCCCCCCGGATCGCCTGGACCTCATGAGTGAATCGCAAGTTGGATCTACATTGGATCTCACCCAAATCACCCTATCTATCCTCCTGAGGAGGAGTTTGGTTTCAAACCCCGATTCGAACAGGAGGAGTACACCATGCTAATGTGCCTTGTATATCCACATCTCAGGGTAAGGCACCGATGAGCACATTGAACTATACATGTGGCTGAGATCCCTTATAGCCTAGGCACACCAACACAATTATTAGGGGAACGCTCTACCACTGAGCTAATAACCTATCATGCGATCCTCCCACTGGGGGACCACTATGCCAAAAGCGAGAGAAACCCCATCCCTCTCTTTCCTTTTTTCACCCCTATATCGCCACACGGGGGGAGCATGGGGACGTAAAAAAGGGGGTCCTATCAACTTGTTCCAACCTTGGATAATAAGCTCATGAGCTTGGTCTTACTTCACTATCGATAAAGAAAAGAAGACTTCCATCTCCAAGTTTAACTCAGACATAGCTCCCTTCTTTTTTGGGGAGGTGTGAAGCAGTGTCAAACCAAAATACCCAACAAGCATTAGCTCTCTCTGAAAAGTAGGTGATCCAGCCGCACCTTCCAGTACGTCTACCTTATTACGACTTCATTCCAATCACTAGCCCTGCCTTCGGTATTCCCCTCCTTACGGTTAAGGTAATGACTTTGGGCATATCCAGCTACCATAGGGTGACGGGCGGTGTGTACAAGTCCCAGGAACAAATTTCGCCGCATGGCTGACTGGCGATTACTAGTGATTCCAGCTTCATGCAGGCGAGTTGCAGCCTGCAATCCGAATTGAGGATGGGTTTTTGGGGTTAGCTCACCCTCGCGGGATCTCGACCCTTTATCCCGACCATTATACCATGTGTATCGCCCAGGGCATAAGGGGCATGATGACTTGATGGCATCATCACCTTCCTCCAGCTTATCACCGGTAGTCTGGTCAGGGTTCCAAACTCAACGATGGCAACTAAACACGAGGGTTGCGCTGATTACGGGACTTAACCCAATATCTTACGGCACGAGCTAACGACAGTCATGAACCACCTGTGTCCGCATTCCCGAAGGTGCCCCTCTCTTTCAAGAGGATTTGCTACATGTCAAGCCCTGGTAAGGTTCTTCGCTTTGCATCAAATTAAACCACATGCTCCATTGCTTGTGCAGACCCCCATCAATTCCTTTGAGTTTCATTTTTCCGAACATACTCCCCAGGAGGGATACTTAACATGTTAGCTACAGTACTGCACGGGTCGATAGACATAGCACCTAGTATCCATCGTTTGCATCTAGGATTACTGGGGTATCTAATCCCATTCGCTTCCCTAGATTTTGTCTCTCAGTGTCAGTGTTGGCCCAGCAGAGTGCTTACGCCGTTGGTATTTTTTCGATATCTATGCATTTCATTTCCCCACCTTAAATTTCATCTGCCCCTACCGTACTCCAGCTTGGTAGTTTCCACCTCCTGTCCAGGTTTGAGCCCTGGGATTTGAAGGCGGGCTTAAAAAGCTACCTACAGATGCTTTACGCCCAATCATTCTGGATAACATTTGCATCCTCTGTATTACCACGGCTACTGGCATAGAGTTAGCCAATGCTTATTCCCCAGATACCGTTATTGCTTCTTCTCTGGGAAAATAACTTAACGACCCATGGGCCTACTACCTCCACACGACATTGCTCTGTCAGGCTTTCGCTCATTGCAGAAAATTTCCCACTGCTGCCTCTCGTAGGAGTCTGGGCCATGTCTCAGTCCCAGTATGGCTAATCATCCTCTCGGACCAGCTACTGATCATTGCCTTGGTAAGCTATTGCCTCACCAACTAGCTAATCAAACGTTAGCCCCTCCTCGGGTGGATTCCTCCTTTTACTCCTCAACCTACGGGGTATTAGCAGTCGTTTCGAGTTGTTGTTCCCCTCCTAAGGGCAGGTTCTTATGCATTACTCACCCGTCCGCGACTGGAAACACCATTTCTCATGTTTCTCATCTGATTTGCATGTGTTAAGTATGTCGTCATCATTCATCCTGAGCCAGGATCGAACTCTCCATGAGATTCATAGTTGCATTACTTATAGCTTCCTTGTTCGTAGACCAAGCGGATTTGTCTTTCATTCCAAGGCTTAAGTTGTATCCATGTGCTTCATATTCACCCGGAGTTCGCTCCCAAAATATAGCCATTCCTTCTCCCTTACGTCAATCCCACGAGCCTCTTATCCATTCTCATTGAACAATGGCGGGGGAGCAAATCCAACTAGAAAAACTCATATTAGGCTTAGGGATAAACAGGCTTGAACTGATGACTTCCACTACGTCAAGGTAACACTCTACCGCTGAGTTATATCCCTTCCCCGCCCAATTGAGAAATAGAACTGACTAATGCTAAGTCAAAGGGCCGAGAAACTCAACGCCACTATTCTTGAACAACTTGGAGTCGGGCCTTCTTTTTGCACTATTACAGATATAAAAATAATGGTCAAAATTGAATTCAATTGTCAACTGCCCCTATCGGAAATAGGATTAACTATCGATTCTGAAGGAACGAACTAGAGTTACATCTTTTTTCCATTCAAGAGTTCTTATGCATTTCCACGCCCCTTTGAGACCCCAAAAAATGGACAAATTCCTTTTCTTAGGAACACATACAAGATTCGTCACTACAAAAAGGATAATGGTAACCCTACCATTAACTAATTCATTTATGAATTTCATAGAAATAGAAATACAGGTCCTACCGAGAA